>CM040242.1:154504045-154544361 GCA_022545495.1 Chrysanthemum lavandulifolium
ACCTACTCATTCTTTGCTCATGAAAATCACAATCCTTAATTAAATGAGATTTACTTCCACACACAAAACATTTCTTACGAAGAGAAGATTTATTCAAACCAAAAGAAGTATTCTTACAAGCAAAAGTATTCAAACCAAAACCATGAAAAGAATTGTTTTAACGGTATTATTATGCAAAGAATTAAAAAGCAAGTCTTGAGGCAACTGTCTTGGAAGGGCATTCATGGCGACAACTCTGTCATGCTTATTGGTAGTCTTGGGTGCAGTGGGGTGAAGACTTGGGAAGGTCGACTTGGGAAGGTCGGACTTGTCATTTGAATCACACTCTGTAGACCCTTGCTTGGAGGACTTGTCATCATAACACAAGAGACAAAGTCATTAGTAGAAGTATTAGGGTCAGCAAGTCTTTTGACTTTTGCCATATAGATGGTGTGATCCATCAAAGTCATTAGTAGTGGAAAGGTCAATGGGCATGTGCTCACCTCTAATTGGTCCACGAGCGACATGTAGGTCACCTTCTTTCACAAAATGTGCTAGGCACTCTTGGTGTAGATTTACGTGTGTCATCCCTAGCTTCTAGGCCTACATATTTCTTAAAACCTAAAGCCACAGAGAATTGGGAGCTTGACTGCTATAAATGAGACTAGCCAACTTACTACCATTCATCATCCACTCATTATTCCTAGCAATTTCCTCCTTAAGTTTTTCCTTAAGCTCTAGATTTTCGACTCTACATCCGCTCTTAACTTCTCGCACCATTTTAACTCATTTGTAGCACATTCGAGATCTCTTTCTAAAACACCTATTTTCTCACCATAAGCTATTTCATTCTTTTGTAACCAAACCTTTTGTCTTTCTAGTGTTTTTAAAGCACATTTATAAGCTTCTACTTCCACATAGCATTCATTATATTTTGGTTCCATAATATCATAAGCTTGTTTCAGTTCATTATAACGCTCACTACAACCAAACAAACAGTTTTGTACACGAGAGATGCCCATCAAGGCAATCGATCATGCCTATCCTCACAAGTCTGACTGCAATCAACCCAACATTATCGAACCATCATTATCCGACTCCTCATGTAGCTTCCATCCACATTGCTATCAAGAGTGACCAATGCGGTTGATCCCTTTGAAGTTCCTGCATCCTTCGATCTGGCGATAAGTAGAGTATCGTACTTCATCACCGCCTTTCTGTCTTTGCATTCTCTAGAAAAGTGACCTATCTGGTGGCATGTGAAGCATTTAACCTTCCTTTTATCAAACCTTCTTTGGATCGCGTCCTTTGAAATCAAACCGTCTTCCGACTTTGCGCTCAAAGTCTTGATATCCATGGAAAGCATGGCCACTTGCCATTTCGACTTCATCTCTTCAAAATCAAGTGGGTCCACTTGATCAAAATCCTCATAAGCCGCCTCTGCCGAGGATCATAATCGAGAAAGAAAGATCCAAGAACATCTTCCATAATTCCACCGGATCTAGGAAGAGAGCTTGATGAAGGAGCGACATTAGATGATGATGGATATGAGCTTGGAAAATAGTTTGACTTTGGAGTAGAGGCTCCAACAAATGCGATATGACTCATGATGAAGATGATCGAAAAGGGCTTCTAACATCATGTTCAAGAGCTTTAAGCTTGTTGTGACTCATCAAAGGTCATCATGTCCAAACCACCTTTAGCTTTTAAAGCTATGCTCACATGAAGCCGGGATGGAGGTAAGGACCTCGAAACTTAGAGTTCTGATCATCATTATCCGGCTTTGCACATGGTGATGCAATGACTTAAGATCTTGTGAAACTTATCATAGCCCTTGTGAATTCCTTCCTCTTGAGAGATCCGAAAGTCCTGGCTGTTGTCTTAACATCGACTTCTTGATCTTACGGACTCCTCATTCCCACGAACTTCGCCTTAATCGCTAACCGGATATCTTTGGCATCTTGCATGAAGTGAAAATCACTCAGTGATCCTCGGGAATAGCTTGCGTAAGAATAGTTCGACCTTTGTTTCTCTCGAGCGCCAAGAATTCTTGACGAGCTTTGGGAGGAACATTCATCATATTACCAAAGACATCCGTGGTAGTCCTCTTCAAACTGTTCCCTTCAAAATTACCCGCCATAGATTCCAATCAATGTTGGAGATCGGTTTTGCATCTTCATAGCCCAAAGATCATATTCCTCCCTCTTAAGGTAAGGAAACTTAGCATTGCTATTAGACAGACTTAGTTCTTTGCGGATGGGTGGAGTTTTGGTTGTTGGTGAGTTCGATACGACATCCGAACCGGGCATGATGTTTTGTTATGGTTGTATGGGTGTTAAGAAAAGCTTGTCCTTAGTATCGTGAGAGACTCTCACGAGGCTCGATACCACTTGTTGAAACCGACACGAGACCTTGATAGATCTTGAGCTCGTGGATGGTTATGTATGCCTATGTAATCACAAGCACAATAAAGACAATCTCTACTACTAATGTTTATCGGTGAATATAAACACAAGTAAATAACTAAGAACTTCTTGATCCTCTATGGATCTTTATATTAACTAAAGCGAGTTTTTCCAATCGGTACATAAACCTTTCTAATGTGTTCCTTTTATAGATAAGGAACCCTAAACAATATCGCTAAACCGTTTCCCAAGAAACGTATAATCATAAAACTAAATAAGATATACACAATCACTTCCTAATAAAGCTCATGTATATCTACACTAAATAAACTAAATACGGAATAAACACTTGGTAGAAACAAACTAATCACTATTATTCTTAGTGAGAATAAGTCTTCGTGAAATCCACTTCACTTCAAGAGAAACACTTCGGCATTAATATCGGCATAATCGGACTTTCACATAATTCCCAACAAAAAACATGACAAAAAGACAATATTTTTCGAAAATTTTCAAGTTTTTCAAATTTTTTTTTTGAAAGTTTTATATTTTTCTATTTGCTTTTGAAGGTTTTGTAATTTTGTATTTTGCTTTTAAATAGATATATACAAGAGATAGATGAAGAAAAACCTTTCACTCCACTTCTTCCTCTTGAAGGCGTTTGAGTGTTTCCGGTTGTAGGCTCTTAAGACCAAATCGTGGAAGTATAAACTCAAAAGCGTTCTCTAGGAAGAGCTTTGGTGAAGATGTACGCTAGCGGTATTCATCCTCACAAAGTAAAGTTCCACCACACCGTTTTCAATGTGTTCCACGATGAAATGATGTCAAATGTCGATGTGCTTTGCTCTTGAGTGTTGTGCGTTGTTGCATGAGAGAGCAATAGCACTTTATTATCATAGTGCGAGAGGATTTTGTTGAATTCAAAGCCATAGTCGATAATTGGGATCTCATCCATAGGATTTGAGCACAACAAGATGACATGGCTATGTACTCGACCTCTGTAGAGGAAATAGAAGTACTCATTTGCTTCTTTGAAGACCACTCACAAGCTTATCACCCAAAACCGAGCACCTCCGGGCGTGCTTGACGAGTATCTTGACATCTGCATTATCGGCATCTGCATAGGTCGTTAGTGACATACCGGTGTCCTTGGTACCAAAGTCCCATATTGATGGTTCCTTGGAGATACCGAAAGACCCGTTTAACCGCTTAAAGGTGCTTTTTAGTAGGCTTAGCACGGTATCTAGCACACATGCAAACAACGAACAAGATGTCTCGGTCTACTAGTTGTGAGGTACATCGTGATCCAATCATACTACGATATTTTGTTTGGTCTACCATGATCCCCGAGTGGTCCTCATCTAGTTTAGTACGTTCAATCATGGGAGTGTCAACTAGGTCACTAGAATCAAATCCAAATTTCTTTAAAATCTCATTTGCATATTTAGATTGATTAATAAAATGCCTCAGGGACTTTGTGAAATTTGTAATCCCAAGAAAATGACATTTGTCCCATCATTGACATTTTAAATTTAGAACCCATTTCTTTTGAAAAGCGGTCACACTCATTGGGGTCGATCGAGGCAAAGATGATATCATCAACATAAATTTAAGCGTGAATTAAATGTTTGCACGACTTTACGGTGAACAATGTAGGATCAATGCTCCTTTCTTTGAATCCGGTAGATAGAAGAAACTTTGATAGTGTATCATACCATGCCCTTGGAGCTTGCTTTAGACCGTCTGAGCCTTCTTCAAACGATAAGCGTGAGTAGGATGCTCGGATTTACAAAGCCTTCGGGTTGGGCGGCGTGAGCGACTTCTTTAAGATCTCTGTTAAGAAGCGCCGTCTTTACATCCATCGATAGACTACCATGTTCTTACTTGCGGCATTAGCCAAGAAGATTACGATTGCCTCGATCACGAGCAGCAGGGCAAATGATTCTTCAAAGTCAATACCCTCCTCTTGACGGTATCCTTTTGCAACCAATCGAGCCTTGTTCTTTAACACATCACCATGCTCATCAAGTTTCACTTTGAAGATCCATTTTAGAGCAATGATCATAGCACAATCTGGAGCGGTACTAATTCCCATACATCAAGTCGATCAAACTCATGAATTTCTTCTTGCATAGCATTGAACCATTGTCTTCATTCATGGCGGTTTAACATCTTTTGGTTCGATCTTAGAGTACGGAGTTGAAGAAGCACCATAAGGCATCGGTTGCCGATTGTTTCGTGTGGATACTCGGCGAGTGATTTCAATGATGTTGTCTAATGGATGATCGTGAGTCCATTTTATGAGGTGTTCATGTGGTCATTGTTGAGGGATCAAGTAGCGAGTCGATGTCTCTGAAGAAGATGGTTCGATGATGATTCAGGAGCAAATATGTTTTCAAATGGAGCATCTTGAGGAGTAGCAAAGGATTAACTTCATCATTGATGCGAGCAGTTCCATGATGTACGTTTGAAGATTGATGATTTGTTGATGAGACAGTGATCGGCGGCGCTTCTTGACTTAGTGATATTGAGGCGAAGGATTGCTTTCATTCACGTGGATATGAGTAGCCTCATTGTGGGATTTGACAGTTCATTATCACTTGGCTCATAGTGTTCATCAAACATCGGATCAAACAATTTCTTCAAATCATCTTGATTGGAGGTACATATGGAGTTCTTTGAGAGGAATTTGGTACAAGGATGAACCAATGGGACTTGTTTTGAAGTGCGGGTCCAGAGCTGGATTGTCCAGAGCCATTTGACCGGTCGACTCATCGAGCGTAACGTGAATTGTTTCCATGATATTTTGGGTTCTCTTGTTATAGATTACGAACCCTTTTTGTTTGGTGCATAACCAACAAAACTCCAATATCTGCCTTTCCTTTTAATTTTCCTAAGTCTTGACCGACATTCGTTGGATAGCACAAGGCACCAAACACACGAAGGTAGGAGAGATCGGGCTTCGTTTATGAACAAGTTCATATGGAGTTTTCCATGAGAGGTGTGTACAAGGGAACGATTTTGGGTGTAGGCGGTGGCAATGGCTTGACCCATAGAAACATTGGAACCTTTGAATAAATTAGCATTGTTCTTGCTGCTTCTATAAGAGTTCGATTTCGTCTTTCAACTACACCGTTCTGTTGAGGAGTTTGAGGAACACTTCTTTGAGGACTGATTCCAACATTTTCATAAAATTAATTGAGTACTTTATTAACAAACTCAGTTCCATTGTCAGTTCGGACAATTCTAACCGTTTTTTTGAGTCAGATCTGAAGTTGTTAATGAGTTTAATGATGACATATGGAGTTTCGTCCTTTGTCCTCAAAAACTTAACCCAAGTGAATCGGGAGTAGTCATCAACCACTACTAACACATATCTCTTCCCATTAATAGTTTGCACTCTCATTGGACCACACAGATCCATATGAAGGGTATGAAGAACTTCCATTACAGAGTTTGTGGGTTTTGGTTTGTGGTCATATTTCGTGCTTTTTCCCAATTGGCAAGCTGAGCAAAGATGATCTGGAAAGGTTTGTGGGTAAACCTCTGACAAGATCCTTTCTGGAAAGGTTGTTTATGGTACCAAAGTTCAAGTGATTGAGACGACGATGCCATAACCAAGACTTTGTTTAGAAGCCTTTGACGAAGAAGCGATTGGAGAAGACTTTATCATGTCATCGATAGAGATGGTGTATAGGTTTGAACCTCGAGTACCTCTTAATAATTCCACACCATCAAGTTCTCTAATGAAACAAGAATGTTTTCTAAAAGCCACTTCTAGATCGGAATCACAAGAATGTTTTCTAAAACAGTACTTTGCCAAATTCATCCGTAGAAACTAAGTATACACAATTATCCTCCCCTCAAGCAATACACAGGACTATACTAACACCTTATAGTCCTCCCCTCAAATGTAGCTTAGTAGTTAATCATGCCAATACTCACCACCAAGTGATTGAATCTTGAAACATCAAAGCCTTTGGTGAGTAAGTCAGCTACATTGTCATTTGTGTGAACCTTAACAACATTAATGAGCCTGTGCTCATAACAATCTATGATAAAGTGATGCCTAATCTGAATGTGCTTGGTCTTGGAATGATAAACTGGATTCTTCACAATACAAATGGTACTCTCATTATTAATATTGATAGGAGTATTCTTAAAATTGAACCCATAGTCCAAAAGTTGATTACGCATCCATAAAACTTGTCCACAACACTTACGGCAGCCTACATATTCACTTTAGTAGATGATGTTGTCGCAATTGTCTACTTCTTGCATTGCCGGAGACTAACCTTCTTCCAAGATATTGGCATCCACCAGTTGTTGATCTTCTATCATAATTATCACCGCATAATCACTATCTCGAAAAAGCTTCTAAGTGAAAAGGTGACTCTTTTGGATACCACAACCCCAACTTTGGTTGTTGTTTTAAATAACATAAGATTCTCTTTATGCATTCATGTGAGAGATCTTTGGTGAGACTTGATATCTTGCACATAAACAAGCGCAAACATGATATCGGGCCTTGATGCGATAAGATACATAAGAGAGCCAATCATTGATCAGTATAACTTGACTTCAACGGTTGTCCATCTTCATCTTTGCCCAATGAATTGATAGATTTAATAGGTGTAGTAACAACCTTCATATCATCAAAATTAAACTTCTTAAGTATGTCGTTAACATACTTGTCTTGGTGATAAAAATTCCTTCCTTTGACCGCTTAACACGAAGTCCTAAAAAGAAAGTTAACTCTCCCATTGAACTCATTTGAAATTCCTACGCATCACCGCTCAAACTCCTTAACCATGGACTGCTTGGTAGCCCCAAAGATGATATCATCAACATAGACTTGAACTAACATGATATCCTTCTTGTCTCTCTTGATAAACAAAGTCTTGTCTATAGCTCCCCTCCTGTATCCATGTTGTAATAAGAATGTAGAGAGCCTCTCATACCAAGCTCTAGGTGCCTGATGAAGGCCATAAAGAGCCTTAACCACCTTGTATACTTTGTTTGGGTTGTAGGATCTTCAAAACCTGGAGGTTGTTTCACATACACCTCTTCTGTAATAGTGCCATAGAGAAAGGCACTCTTGACATCCATTTGGTAAACCTGAAAACCCATGTATGAAGCAAAAGCAAGAAATATCCGAATAGCTTCTATTCTTGCTACAGGAGCAAACACTTCATCATAATCTACTCCTTCTTCTTGTTTGTAGCCTTGAGCTACTAACCTTGCCTTGTGTTTGATAACATTGCCTCTTTCATCTCTTTTCACTCTGAAGACCCATCTGGTTCCAATAACTCTCTTCCCATCTGGAAGATCACATAAAACCCAAACTTCTTGAAGTTTAAATTGAAGAAGTTCCTCCTGCATAGCTTCAACCCAGCTTTCTTTAGTCAAAGCTTGAGCAATGCTCTTGGGTTCCTCTTGAGAGATAAAACAAGTAAATAGGCAGGTTTGATGGTCCTTATGATTCAGCCTGTTTTGTTTGTAGACAAAGCTAAGTAAAGCATTATGAGGTTTTGTGAAACTCTTAGCTTTGTGTCTTGTCATAACTCCAGAAGTAGATGGACCAATGATTTGATCAGTTGGATGATTCTTATGAATCTGTAAGATTG
The DNA here is from genome assembly GCA_022545495.1 of Chrysanthemum lavandulifolium. Taxonomy (NCBI): domain Eukaryota; kingdom Viridiplantae; phylum Streptophyta; class Magnoliopsida; order Asterales; family Asteraceae; genus Chrysanthemum; species Chrysanthemum lavandulifolium. The sequence goes on from CM040242.1 coordinate 154,512,057, forward strand.
GAGACTGTGGAACTCCATATGCATCATCAAATTAGTATAATCGGCACCTTCATTAGAATCGAGAAAATACCTTCATCTTCAAGCTCATCATCGGTTTCTTCTAATCCGGGCATAGTAGGATCATCCAAATCATCTAAAGTCTTCACAACAGTGCAATAGTACTTTGATCAAAATCTTGTCCAAAATCTTGTGAGAGTACTCTGCCTCTTGTTCTTCTTCTTTGCCTCTCCATAAGTTCTCCTTTGTTCATCGGTGTAAGAATGTGCTAATACATCTTGAAGAAGCATCGATTAAGTTCCTCTGAATAGATTGATCCTCGTGAGATAATGAGGATTGTGATGCAACGATGCTTTGTTTTGGACAATCGAGACTTTGCTTGGGAACATCGATGCTTTGTTTTGGACTTCAGGGATCTTCATCATGAACAACATCGGTCTAATATGAACTCCATGAACAACATATTGTAAATCTTCTCCATTGTGCACAGTTGATTTTCTTCTCTAACGGTACATAATTCATTGAAGGAGTTAAAACCTCAAGATCAAACATCCAATCGGGACCTTTACCTTTCTCATTGTCTTGATCTTCTAAAACTCAACATGAAGACAATCTTGAATCTTCTTAGTAACTCTGTTGTAGACTCTAAAGCCTTTCTTCGTTAGTGCAATAACCCAATAAATATCCTTCTTGGACTTGCCATCAAACTTCCCAGTTATCAATGGTGTTTAAAATGGTAAGAGGGCATCCAAAAGGCTTCATAAAGCGAATGTTGGGTTTATTGCCCATCAAGAATTCATAGGGTGTCTTCATTTGTGGTTTGGTGACGAGACTCATAAGTACATAACATGCAAGCTTGACACGCCCAAAATTGAATAGGTAGATGGGAATCGCTAGCGTTGTCCTTCTTGCTTCAATCAAAGTCCTATTCTTCCTCTCTGCAACACCATTTTGTTGTGGTGTTCTAGCAATACTAAACTCCCTCTTTATGCCTTTATTTGCACAAAAGTCATCCATAAGCTTGTTCTTGAACTCAGTTCCATTATCACATCTAATACCTCTAACCTTAAGTCTTAATTGGTTTTCAAGAGCTATTATGAGAGTCTGAATAGCATCAAAAGTATCATCCTTAAAACCCAAAAAGAAAACCCAACTGAATCTACTACAATCATCTTTAACAACCAAACAGTACTTTTTATTATTTAAACTTGCCACAGAGACAGGTCCAAATAAATCCATATGTAACAGCTCCAATGGTTCTCTAATAGTTCTTTCCTCAAGCTTCTTGCTGGAAGCTTTGTGTTGTTTACCCTTCTTACATGCCAAGCATGATTGATCATTCTTGTAAGTCTTTGAAGGTAAACCTCTAACTAGATTTCCTTTGACCAGTTTGTTGATATTCTTGAAATTAACATGGCCCAATCTTCTATGCCATTGATGTGCCTCTTCAGATGTTGCTTTAGCCACCAAACATGTGGCTCTTCCATAAGAATGTAGACTCTTCATGTCTAAGCTATACACATCATTAGTCCTTGGTACTCTAAGTACTACCATGTCATCATCAACAGGTTTAAAATCAGAGGAAAGGATGAGACATTCTGTGTCAGTGAATAACACAGGATGCTTTTTATCACAAATTTGAGAGGCGAGAGCAAGTTGAATTTAAGCTCCTTCACATATCTAACATTCTCAAAGTCGATAAGCCCCGCTTTGTTAGTTCCTTTTCGATAATCTTTCCTCCATTGGGATCATTCCCAAATGCAACTCTTCCTCCACTAATATTTCTAAAATCGATGTAATCTCTTTGTCTCCTGCCATACTTCCGAGCAACCACTATCCACAATTAGATGATCTTTAAGCTCCTCTTACGGGTTGCCACATACACAAAGAAAAGAGTTAGTGATTTTAGGAACCCAAGCCATTCTTGACTTGTGTTCCCTTGTGGAGTTACAAACTCAAATTCTTTGAGTATGTAATTCCCACTATCTTTCAAATGATGATCCAAAATTATCTTTTGATCTTTAGCATGTGGTTTTCAAAACTTTACGGTTTTCAACATAAATCTCTTTTACAAGATTATTAGCTTTTCTTGTATCACAAAACATCGATTCACTTTTGTTGAAAGTCTTGTGTGTCCTCGTGATACCTTCCTCTTAACCTATTCTAGTTTAACACGTGGTTCTGTGATCTAGATCCCTATGTGAATTGTAATACCTTCTAGGTTGATAGTGAGATCTCCTAGGATTCCTATTCCAAATAGTGTGATCGGTACCTTGTTTTGATAGAGCGGTACTTTGGAAAGTCTTGTGAGATCTTGAAGGTTTTGAAAAGGTCTTTTCGATGTGGGTTTTGTGATCCGGTGTGAAGTTTACGTGATTAATCCTATTCGAATTATTTCAAACTGGTTTGTGCTCTCTAGGTTTGTGGTTGACATATATGTTCTTTGGAAATTTGCTAAGGTATTCTGAGTGTTGATCACAATCTTTGATTAAGTGATTAGGACTATAACACACAAAACACAGTTTTTGACCCATATGTCCAAAGTGATTTCTTCAATGTCTATGCCCAAAATTGTTTTGCCTTCTAGGTGAATGATTAAACTTGTTTTGACCAAAATTATCCCAAAAAGGTTTAGCAGTACTGTTTTGAAAAGGTTTTGCGAAGGTATCGCTTGTGGAGCGATACTTTGATTTGAAGGTCTTGCTTGATTTTGAACATTATTTTCAACGACTTCTTTGGGTTTTCGGATCTAGATTAAGCAACAAGCTTCTTCCTAAACTCTAGACTGTCTACACCAAATCGATAAACATCGGGCCTTATGGGTTGATGACTAATGGGATGTGGGACGGCGTTATATCCTTTGTATTTCTTATACTCGTGAGGTGGTTCACTTATTGAGCCCTCATTCTTCGGATGTATCTACAGTTAATGAGTTCATCATCACTAGTGGTTATGTCCTCAAAATCACCTACATCCCGATCACTAGGTTGTTTTTCTTCTATGTTATCAAAGTTCATACCAAAACCTAATCCGGTTCTAATGTATGATCTTTTGTTTTCAACATAAGTAACATGGGACGCACTGATTCATTCCGGTGCAAAAACTTTTCTAACGGATCATCTCTCCTTAGTTAATTTCTCAATTTGACAATTTTACAGCTTTAGTTTCCATTCACTAAGTTTTAACGGTAATCCGTTGTTCATACTTTTCATTGAAGCCATTTCATTATTTTCATGTGTTATAATTTTAGCTTCCATAGACTCTAAAGTAATTTGATAACCGACCACTTCGGATCTAGCCTTAATACAATTATCTCTTTCAATCACATAAGCATTAAGTAATTTATGATAAAAATCATAACAGTTTGAGCATACCTCGAGATAGGAGGCCGAGTTGGTGAAGTAGCCACCATTGCAAGAAGAACAGGATCATCTTCACTTTCTTTGCTCCAATCAAATCCTCCAAAGCCATCATTAGATTCCAAAGCGGCATGTTCGGGTTCTTCATCAAACGCAGTGCTCAGGTCAATGCATCCACCGTGTCTTCAATCGCATCTTCCATCGCTACCATACAAGAATTCACCGGTTCATCATCAAACTCTTCACTCCAACAACTTCGATAACTTCTCTTGAGCAACCAAAGCCTTTGTTTCATGGTGGAATTTCTTTGAGCTCAAGTTTTGGCTTCTCGGATGTTACATTTGCTTGATACTTAGCAAATCTGCACTCCTTGCAAAGTGACCAGTATTTTGACAATTGAAGCATTCAATTTGGGATTTGTCAAAAGTTATTCCTTGTTTTGGTTTGAAATCAATACTTTTGCTTGTCTTCTTCATGTATTTTTGATCCTTGCGGTGATCATAGCAACTTGCCACACGATATCAATTTCTTCAAGTGCATCTTCTTCAATCTGTGCTAGATCCTCTTCATAAGTGACAAATAAAACCGGCTTGTTGTGCAAGAAGGAGCACACAACTTCATCCGAGTGCAAAGTGGTAGGTGGTGGGGCTCTTGAGCATATGAAGGGGTTGTAAGCAATGATGATTTTGAGAAATAGTACTTTGAGGAGAAACAATACTTTTGAAATCTTGCCCTTCTTTTAGATGATAGAAAAGCTATCTTGTGAGACTTAGAATTTGTTTGACCACTCATCTCATGCTCATACACCTTGATTGATGATAGAGATCATCAAAGTCCATGATATCAAACCTTGTTGTCCTCGATCATTGTAGCAATCACATGCCATGTAGATGGCAAACTCTTTAGAAACTTCAAATTAGCATCCTCAATGACACTTACGCCTTGTATAACTCCAACATGTTGAGGAGATTTTGAAACCTATCATATGCGACATAAAGACTCTCTCTCACCCTCTTGTGAAAGTTTCAAACTGCTGCTTGACAAATTTACATGCATCTTCTTAGAGGCTTCATTCCTCAAATCTAGTCTTGAGCAGCCCAGGCTGCTTAGCATCTTTAGCATCATGAAATTTGAGAAGATGACCATCGGAATGGCGATAAGAGAATGTTTAGTGCCTTTTCTTGATTCCTTAGGGTTCTTCTTGGGTAAGACGCCTTTGGTGCTATAGGTTGTCCAGGAATATTAATAGGTTCGGAACTACTTCATTCCATTCACAATTACATTCCATAGTGCATGGTGCATAATGGCAATATCTTGCCTCATCTTCATGCACCGAGATCATATTCTCCTTCTTGATTATTGGAATTACGAGTGAGGTGATTGAGGGTGGTGGAGCGACTTGATCGACATCTTGAATATTGTTGAAGTAGGGTTTCTTCCTAGTCGAGTTTCCACACAAGCTCGATACCACTTGTTGGATCGATATACTTTAATCAAACTAACTTTAACTAGCTTGTTAAGGTTTAATAACCTCGGATAAATCCTAAGTTATTAACAAAGAAACACTAAGCAATCTTTATCAAGTCGCGAATTTACTTAACAAAGCTAAGAAGAATAAATTTTATTATAAACTCTAAATCGCTTATTATGCGGATACTCTAAACAACTCTAAGATTATCGAACTTCTCTAAAACACTAAATAACTTGTGAATTCGTAAACTCTAAAACTCATAGACTCATACCTCTAATGCCAATCTAGGAGTCCTTTTATAGGCTCAAGGATATCCTAGTCGGTTTACAATTTGTATTCTTGTACGACAAGTAATCTAAACATAGAATACAATACTTTCCATAAACGAATATAACAGTTCTTTGTTCTTGCAGTACTTTGACTTCATATTGCAGTACTTTGACATTGTCTTTAGCAGTACTTTGACTCTTTGACGTTTTCCAGTACTTTGCAGCTTATAGTACTTTCATATCTTAAGTACTTTCATATCCCAACAAGATACCTTCTGAGCTCGTCAGCTTAGAAGAAGTGAGAGATGTTGATCCCGATGATCTTGATATGGATACAGATTTTGATACGGATGATGAAGATATTTTTGTTGTGTCCGAGAAACCTTTCATTATGGCATTCACTAATCCTCTATTTGACTTCGATTCTGAATTCACTCAAATTTCAGATAACCCAATGTTTGACATTCAGAATGAGGATAGTGACTTTTACTTGGAAAACCCCGTTACCTCTTTATCGGAGCTCGATGATTCTACTTCTGAAGAAAAGAATAGTGGCAATCCCACTTCGACTTTAAACCTTCTTGAGGAGTTTGCCGATGAACTCGCTCTCTTTGATCCATCTCCACGGGGAGATGATGATGCTCAATTCGACTTTGAAGCCGACCTTACTGAATTGGAAAATCTTCTTTACAATTGGTCTTTTGATAACTCGTCAAGTGACACTCTTATGGGAGAGGTCGACTCGTTTCTTTCTCCGGATGACTCGATACCTCCGCGTATTGAGAGTGACGACTATGGCTTAGATTCATCATCCTCCCATCCGCCTGCTAAACCGCCGGATGATGGAATCTTCGCTAAGCCCGATATGAATGTGTTGACTTCTAAAGTGGTGGATAAGATTTCTGAATATTCGCATAATGTTCCTCAATCTAATCTTTTGCCCACCCAACCCAACCGTTGTCAAGTAATTGACACTCTCCTTTCTTATCCCATGACTTCTCTTTGTCTTAACTCCTTCGGGAGTGAAGATACCATTTTCGACCCCGACATTTCTCATTCTTTTTAGCCGGTTGTATCTCATCGGAGTGGAACTTTCAACACATTCAATGTTTATCCAAACCATTTGAATGAAAGTCCGATGGAGATTTTCTCTTCCACTTGCTCCCCCATGAACCAATGAAATCGGGGTCGAGTCAAGCCAGTGACTCGGTTAACAAAAACATTAGCACTTCATGGGTGACAACCCATGTTTCTGACTTCTTTTTATTTTCTAACACTAAGTGTGGGGGAAGTTCCCCCACTGTTGTTTGCTTGTTGTGTGTTTGCTCTCTGTTTTCAGGATTCCCGTAATGGTGATGATTGATGCTCCTGTTTTCAATCCAGCCGCCCAATATCCGATCTTTTTTGCTAATGAATTATCTAGGGATATCTTTTAAAATCCTTTTTTGTGAAAAAAGGATTTCGCTTCCACACTTGGCTAGTAGTATTACCTTTTTCCGTTCTATAGTTTCGTCTACGGCCGGTACTTTGAATATTGAGGGCAATATTCAATTCTAAGTGTGGGGGGGAATTCTAGCGATTTTTTATCACATTGTACCTTCTAGTACCCTAGCACCTCCGTTTTGACCAAAAATTTTAAAATTTTTATCGTTTTAAGTCAAGTATTTACATTTAAAAGAAGTGCTTTGCACAAAAATAATACATTAATGCTTCGGTGTTAATGGTAGTTTAGTCTTGATTAGGCTAGAACAAGGGGAATCTCGACTCTGCTAAAGTGTTGATCTAGCTGCTCTCTTAACATTAGGCTAAGTTTTTACGCGTTGTGCAAATGAAAATGCTAAGCGTGGAGTAGTTGGTTCTCTTTAGAGCTTATATAAGTATTATATGGCTTTTTCTCCCAGAAGATCACTAAACGGACTAAAATACGTGCTCGTTTTCAAACTTTTGAACATTCAAATTGTCTTTTTACAATAAAAAGGTTTTAAGCAAAATTGATTCATAGTCCGAGTTCAACTTTTTATTTAAATTTCCGATAAAGCGTACTTTCTTAAAATCTAAATAATGTTGCAAATTGAAAGTATCGTAATGTTGGTTGAATGATGCAAAAGTGAATTGCAAGTTTAAAGTTAAAGTCAAAAGTGAAAAAAAAATAAAAAATATGAGTTGCTTGAATAAAAGCATTATTTTGCTTAAAATAAATGTTCAAAACTTGTTTTTTCTTAAATTTAAATCGGAAGTTGAACTCGTATTCGTCAAAGTTGTCTAAAAATTTGACGGTAATTTGGAAATCCTTGATTTCAAAGACCCCGAAAGCTCCGATACTATTCTCGAGGTTGAAAACCTAGCCTCCTTAAAAGGACAAGCTGAGAAGAAAGTCGCTACATGGAGTAATCTCACCTTTGAATCTTGAATTTCTAAATCATCGTCGGTTGTGATCCATTTAGGTTTAGTTTTAACTTAACGGTAGCCTCGTAAATCTTTGGAATCGACTTCCACCGATTCGGTACTATTCTCTGTGAGGTGTCAAAGCCGGTCGGTTAAAGCGATGTTTTGGGATGTGCCGACAAGAAAGCCGCTACATGGAAAAGGCCCTTTCAATTCTTAGACTTTCGTCATTTACGGTGAGTTAGTATTTTAGCTAAATGGATAACAACCATAACAAATGTCAATTTTAATGATCAAACTTTTGAAAATGAGCACACTCACTTAAATTGTATAAACTGTGGGAGTAAAAAGTTAAGTCTCGACTTACATTTATTGATATAAGTAGTGTTAGCATTTTACAAAAACGTTTGCACAATAAGTTTAAGCTTAGTTTGAGAGTATAAAAAAGAGGATGACGATTACAATTCCCTGGAGACACCCATTTTGTGTGAATCCCGTTTCGTGATGGCATGTTTTGAAAATCAAGCACGTTATTTATTTACGTTCAAGTTTAAAATTTCTCATAGTGAATAAAAAGTCGAAACGGGGTATTCTTGGTATTCTTGATCCTTTCATTACTTCATATGATCGGATTGCTAGGGACTAGCAATTGATAGTGTGAGGGGATGATGAGTGGCCTTTTACTCACCATTTTAAGCCCGGAAAACCCACAAAAACGTCTAAAAACACTGAAATATAACCATTTATACTGAAGATATCCTTGGATTGTGTTTTTATATGTTTCAGGTACAAAGGATCGAAAACAGGGCAAAAACGGACAAAATTGAGCTCAGAATGGAAAACGTGCTTTGCGGACAGAGCCGGGAGTGGATGATCCGCGCAAAACAGTCAAGTCTAAACAGACTTAAAACAGTTCAGACGCAAATACAATGAAGATCAGAGAATACAGGGGATTCCCGGGTCGTTATGTCCCACGGAGACTCAATGGTGTGTTAAACACTTGATCAGACGGTAGAATGATCACTAATGATAGCGATCAGAAAGGATTTGGATATGATATTACACTCTTGAAAAAGGTTATAAAATAAAAGCGACTTAAATGCAAATTAAGAAAATTAAAAGTTAAAATCTATTAAATAAACGCTATCACTATTTTTAAAGTGATGAACGTTTAAAACTTAAAACTTAAAACTTACGTTTAAATAAAAATAACGTAACGTACAAATAAAAACGTGAAACTTACACAATATAAATCCTAAAAATATGAAAATACATTTTACAAACCTAATGATATGAGAAAATTTATAGAAAAGGAAAATTATTTTTACAACTATTTATGTAATTATTATTAATTAAAACTATTTATTAAGTATTTAAAATACACTAAAATAGAAGAAAATACAAAATTAACCTAGAAAAATGAAATTATAACTTAGAAAAATCTAAAATATGATAAAACTAATTTTAAAACAGAAAATATATTTTTAGACTTTTTATGTATTTATTATTAATTTAAAACTATTTAAAACTAATTTAAATTATTAAAATACCAAATAAAAGGAGAAAATATGGAAAAATACTTTTAAGCTTTTACATTTATCCAAACTTAAGAAAATGAAAAATTATTTTTAGAACCTTTTCTTAATTATTTGTATTTAAAGCTAATTAAAAGGATTAAAACTAATTTAAATTGAGAAAATAGTAAACAAGCTAGGAAAAATCTGAAAAATTCAGGAAAAGCTTAGAATAAAGTTAGAAAGCTGGGAAAATAGAAAACAGGGCTTGTTTGGCAGAATATGAATCGATAAGGAAGTGCTTATGAAATAAGCACTTCCAATAAGCAAATGAGGCACAACAAGCACCAAACCGATATGGAAGGTCTAATATGCTAAAATAACCAAAAGCAACACAAATCAACAAGCTACAACTCTACGGATATCAATATGCAATGATTTGAGGCTCGAGCTAATGGCGATAACAGTTAAAGGGGACCAAGTTTGAGCTATTGTACAAGCTACAAAATAAGTGAAATGGAAAAATACCAATTGGAACTGTTATAGACCTGGTTGAGAGTATTTGTACCAAAATCAGGCTATGATAAGCTCTTATGAGCTCAGACACCACTGCAAGATCTGCACAAAACACAATGCAGATCGGTCAGATGCAAGAGGGAGATGAGCTTGTTTTGACAAGCTCATTTGAGGCTTCTAAAAATGACAAAAATCTGGAAAATGCTAATAATAAACAAGACCGACTTAAGTTAGTACACCCACAATTTGATATCATTTGTCTCAAAATTGAGTTCATGAAAATCACCTTAACTTGGCGAAATTAGATATTTCAAGCTTTTGACTTTTGGCAAATCGAAATGTTGACTTTCTTGAGTTTAGATCTCAATTTAAAGACGATATTGGTGCTAATGACTAAAATAAGACTAAAGAAAGCTATGTTTAAGATTTCTAAACACAAAACTAACTCTTGATCTTGAAAAATGTCCAACAGTGAACTGTTAATATGGTTAGAAGAACATTTTGACTTTGGCAAATGGTAAGCACAAGATTATGATTAATATGATGCATATGAGTTAAACAAAACCGAGCAACAATTATCCACCACTATACTATCCTATAATACAGATAAATTAGCAATGCCAAACACCCTTTTAGCTTATGTTTTGCAAACCAAGTGAAGTCGACTAGTACTCCAAATTGAACTAATGACCAAACTAGGTTTTCATGACTATTATACAACTAAATGAGCAAGTTAAAACTACAAAAGATCATAGATACAAGGGAGCTTGAAACGCAATATGACTTGAAAATGCAAAAGTAAAATGACACTCACGGGTCCCAATGGTTGCGGGCCGAACCAAGCACAAAACTATGCTACCCTAAGTTATTTCCAACCCATGTCACCATCGCAACAACCTTTTCACCACCATTTCTATTCTTGACCAATCTTTTGACTTTTGTTGACTATGAGATAAATTGGTTTGAAAATACAAAGTAAGCTTACCCACAACTATATAGAGCTTATTTCATTAATTTGAGCTTGGGAAGAAGCTTTTAAGGTTTGAATATATAAATTAGAAACCAAATACTCAACAAGAGACACAAAGCATGAACTTTAACCAAACTTTTGAAATTGATTCTTAAAAGCAGTTTACAAAGATGAAATAACTTAAGTTTATATCAAAGGAACAAAAGATTACGATTTTTGGCTAAATTAATACATTAATAGAAAACGACATTAGGAAAATTTTATATATCTAACTACTACTACTCTTGCTTCTTTTCTTCTCTTTATACTCCCAAAGCTTCTCTCTCATTTCGATAAATCCCATTATCTTTTGTGGCCATTGGATCACTTAAAGTGATCATGGCCCTTCATTGTGTTTTGGCGGAAAACTAGATTTAACAGTTTAGGTTGAGATTGAGTGTGGGTGAGGAAGCATTTAATGAACTTTGGATTGTGGTGGATGAGGAGGAACAAGAAAGGTGGAAAGGCGAGGAGTAGGAGGGGAGATGGGTGTTGCGAGCTAGGTGGGAGGAAGGAGAGGATTTGGCGGGTTTGTGTTTGTTTGACCATGGTGACCGATATTATTAAAAGGGGTCACAATCCATTATGACAGGGGTCCAAAGATAGGTAGGGGTCCAAAATTAGTGTAAAGGGTTTAATATTAATAGGGACCATTGTTGTCACTTCGAAAATACAAGGACCATAACGCCAACACTTCAAAGTTTCTTCCAAGGACTAATATTGACAAGCTTCAAAAGTACAGGGACCAAATCATCATTTTCACATTTTCCGTGGACTTATCTTGCCAATTTTGAAACTTGAAGGACTAATTTTGTAATTTTCTCAAAATTTTTATATTTGATCGCCAAGAAATCGTCAAGTTCTCTCACGCAAGCGTAAGAAAACTTAAAATAGCTTAAGCACGAAATCAATGAAGATCGAGGAGTATAGGGTCTCCCGGTCGTTATGTCCCAAATGAGCTATGCAATGGATTATCAAACGATAGTGATCGCGAAATTTGAACAATAAAGGGAATTGTGAATAGATTATAACTACGGAAAAGGACATAAACTACAAGGGCTAAAATGAAAATTAAAGGAAATTAAAAGATTAAAATATTAAATAAACGCTATCACTATATTAAAATTGATGTTTTTGTGATTTTATAAAACAAAATAACTTAAATAAACTATTTTAACTAAAACGTAAACTTAAATTATCTAAAAACGTGATTTAAAATAAAACGTATCGATATTTATAAAAATTACGGTTGGAGCGCAAGATAAAACGTAAAATTTGTGAAATAAAAGTCCTACGAATGTAAAACAATTTTCCTACGTCCTACATGACTAAAAAGAATTTTAGGAAAAAGCGGAATATTTTTTTGAGTTTTATTTTATTTATTACGAATTAAAAACGATTTTACACTAATTTAATTATAAAAATACTAAACGCTTTAAGAAAAACCGAAAATTCACAAAACTACTTTAGGGTATACTGGTCCTAGGAAAATGAAAACGTGGTGTTGCTCTTGAAAATAAGCACGAAATAAGCCAATAAGTACTTATAGCTAAATCGCCAAACACCCTTATGTATTAAATGATGCAAACAATGACAAAAAGTCCCAAGGGCTAGCTTGGTTGCATGTGTTGGGTTTGTGGTCGTACTTTGGTGGAGGAGACCAGGTTCAATCCTCGCCTCTCTTTTTATAAAATGATTTTCTTTTTTATTTTCTTTGCAAACCAACTTGTGATGAAACATATTCAACTTTTCATAAAACTAATCTTTTCAAAAGCTCGATAAGTCAGATGTTGGCTTATTTTCTCAACAGTCCACAATTTAAAACTAAACTCCCATAACAGACTTTACAAACTGCAATAAACTAATGAACAAACAATATTAAAACAAACATAAGCTAGCATACAAGGGCAATAAGCTGTTTGGACTGCTTATTCCAACTCAGTTGGGAAAGAAATTTCAAACACACTCCCCTATATGAACTTACAAGCACCAAATGAGCATAAAAAAAAACAATAGGACACAGTACTAAGCTAACATTCAACTAGAATTCCACCATAAGCTAAAAGAACAACAGGACACAAAAAAAAAGGGAAACTGAACTAAGGGAATAAGCAGTTAGGCAGAAACTATAATAGGGGAATCCTAAAGCTAACTAATAGACAAAAGCTCCTAAATACTACAAATCTGCATTCAATAAACTCAAAAATTGATCCATTCTAATCTAAGCATCCCTGTTAAGCAATGCAAATCCTCCATAAGCTATCAATTCCTGCTGACATGGAATGTCCAAACTGACCTGTGTTGCAGTTGGATTGTTTGCAGGCCAAAACAGCCTAAGGGATCTTGTTGGAGCTTATTTGTAAGCTGAGAAACAAGTTTCCAAGGGTGAGATAAGAATTAGACCTGCTGTGGTGTTGTTGCGCAGCTGGGACCGCAGGTCGCAGAGTGGGCACTAAGGGGCTGTTTAAGCTTATAAATAAGCTACCAAGGAGCACTAAAATTTAATAAAATCACTTATCAATCCACAACCTGCCTAGATTAAGCTTATGAATTTTCAGCTTATAAGACCTAGTAAAAGCAAATGAAAAATCGAGAGTGAAGCCACTGGGCTATTAATCAAAAACAGAAAGAACATGGGTTTGGGACAGATTTCGAATGCAAATTAAGCTAAAGTAAAGGCTTTTCAAGTGCAAATAAACTTAAGGTACATTGAAATGGATATGTAAGGATGCAAGAAAAGTAGACTTTGCAAACTTTGGTCCTCAAATAAGCTATTAATCTGGGGTTTGTGAACAATGAAGAAGGTCACGTTCTTGTGCGTAATTTTAAAACAACAAAAATTTTTCTTTTCAAAACTTACCAAAAGGACTTGAATCAACTTACATCTTACTCTAACTATTTTAAAAACTCAAAACCACTTTGACTTGTAAAGTCAGTGGGTAGGATTTGTTTTGACCCAAGTTAAGGTACAAACCAAACACCCCTGAATGGGTGGAAATTGCTTTAAAAAGACTGATTTTTTAAATAGAACTTGTAATACAAACCTCTTACTAACTTGAAAATGGGGCTTAATACTGAAAATAAGAAGTAAAAGCTAATAAGCACTTAAGAGCTTATTAGTAAAATAAGCTGAAAAGAGAACTTTGAAAGAAATAAAACTTTTTCATTAAAAAAAATTACAATACAGAAAACTAAATTACAACTACTAAAATTCCTAGATGCCTTTCAAAGGCTACAATGAGCATCCCTTTATACTAGAATGGGTCTTCCATCTCTTTTTGTCTTCGTATGAGATAATCAAAACAAAACACGCGTGCGTGCTCTCCTCGCCTTTTTTTTTCTTTTGTCTCGCCTTCTTGTCTTCTTGGGAGAGGAGCAAAGGGGAGGTGATGGTTTTGCTTGGGCGGGAAAATGGGTAAAGAAGATGGGGGGTGTTATCTATTGTTTGACCGGGTATTAGGGTTTGGGTAACGGTGAAAGGTTTGGACCGGGTACAAAGGGTGTTGGGTTGGGCCTTGGACAGGATTTGGATTGGGATTAGTTGGTGTTAACATGGATTTGGACTTAGGACAAGTATTGAACCCATAAGTAGCTAAGGGACCTAAAGTGCCAAAACTGAAAATTCAGGGACCCTTCGTTGACATTCTAAAAGATGATCCAAGGGTTGGTTCTGCCAATCATCAATAATATAAGGGCCATACTGCAAATTTCTAATATTCCAGGGACCAAATTTGTCATAATTGAAACTCAGGGGATTAAACATGTAGTTTTCCAAAAATTATTATAAGGACCAAAAATTGATAACTTGTAAACTCCAAGGACCATTTTTGACTTTTTATTCCAAAATAGATCTTTCAGGGACTAATACTGACAATTTATGAAAGTTCGGGGACGATTCGCTAATTCGCATATTTTGCTCATTTTCATCCGATTTTAAACATTTTGCATCCGAAACATATAAAATGCAATTTTGGAATATTTTCGGTGTTTTGATGCATTTCGAGCATTTTAAACGTTTTGAGTCAGATTGATTAAAATGATGAGTATTTGACACTCATCAATATTTTTCACCAAAGGACTAAATTTGACAACTTATGATTTTAAAAGGACCTTTGGTGACTTTTCTTTGAAATTTTGACTCGTGGACTGTTTTTGACAATTTTTGAAAGTTGGGGATCGAACTGCAATTTTGCAAATTTGAAACGTTTTTCATCGATTTTGATATTTTGCATTTAAAACACATAAAACACTGATTTGTGATATTTTGATCATTTTGATGTGTTTCGAGTGTTTCGAGATGATTTTGCAGTTTAGATTACACAAAATGATGAGTATTTAGACACTCATCGCTGGATTTTCTACATTTACGAGCCCGGACGCGTTTTTGGAGTGGGAGTGGGAAAACAAACTCAAAACCGAACCCTAAACCAAAATGACCTTTTTACCTTCACCCAAACAAAATTAGCAATTTACCCTTTTAAATAGAACCTAAACAATTTTTTTATTAAAGAAACCATTTTTTATTTAAAAAAAAAAAAAAAAATTTTCATTTAAAAACCATTTTTTTTACAACTATTTTTATTGAAACCAAAGAGAAGTTGAAGATGTTAACCCGTTGCCCACGCACCGTCGGTTCCAAAAAGCCCATACATAGCCTAAACCTTTACCCCCCAAAACAAAAACATAAGCGCAAAGCAGTTGCTGCGACAACTGAAACATGTTATTAAATGACTACTAATAACAATTAGTCGTTTCTAAATTGTCGAGAATGACGACTAATAACACATCCCGCGACCATTCACAACATTCCTTCACCCAAACCCGTGTCCTTTGAAGTTTGTGGAAGCATGCCTGCACTATATGGCGTACTAAAGTGGGAGTTTAAACCGATTAGACTCTCATTAGCTATTTGGGATGTTCAATTTCACCGATTACTTCTTAACCTCACTCTACCCGAAAGAAAGAAGGAAGTATATAATGGGTATTGGGTCGAAGGAGTGATAGAATATGCAAAGAGAGGCTGAAAATTATGGTCTCAGTCCTCTGTTGATTGCAGCCCGTTTCCCGAAGCAAGTGTACGTCTACCAATCCTGGCAGGTCGGGTTGGATAGACTGAGGTCAAGGTAAAAATGTCGAGCTTGCAGGCGCCGGGATAAAATAAAGAGCAAACCACTGCTAATGTATTATGATTGTGTCGGTTTAATATGTAACATTCTTGAATTTCTTGGGTAGGATGTTTTGTATTAGATAAGTGTGCTAAGTATAATTATCCCAGATATTGTAAAGGAATCCTTAGCCTATAAAAGGAGGTCCGTGCTAGAGTCGATACACTCCAAGGTTGTAATCGCTAATACTATTCGTAGTATTCGTATTAATAATATAAGTAGGTGTTTTATAGACCATCACTTATTGGTGTGAGTTTAATTTGTTAACATTAATATTTGTTTTCAAACATACTATTCAAGTGAACACTGATGAAACGGAAATGTCGATGTATTATAACTAGTTAGATTAAAAAAATGTTACATAATTTTTGTTAGGTCACGGATTTTAAAAATACCACAAATTTGTTATAAAGAGCAACACAAAACAAATATTACCTTGTTTACTTACGTATTTATTATTTCATCTAAATTTGTTATTATTATTTTTTTTACGAGATCATATTTAAAGAGTTTATGCCCATAATTGGTTGATTATTATTTTAGTATAAGCTTCTTGTGAAATTAGAAATGAAAACGATAAACATGCAACAGGAAAGACGAAAATATTTATCATGCGGTGCCAAACAGCTTTAGCCTTTGACAAATTAAAGTCCCATTGTAAAAACATCAACATCATCAGTTTGACGTAAGCACATAACGCTTCATGTTAATAGATGTGTAGAGTGAGTTGATTATTTTGAGGTTTATTCGACTTTTCTAAACGTCAAAAAATGATACAATGCTTTTATGCTTGATTACTTAAATTAAATATCTGTAATTATAAAATGAATTGGTTGTATACTTACAACTGCTAGTTAATTTTACTATCGCTAGTTATACCGACTCATCGCTAGTAAACCGAATAGGTTGTATACTTACAACTGCTAGTATTATACGCACAATCGCTAGTTATTATTACAATCGCTAGTGATAGAAGTTGCCCTACGTTCAACAGCTTAGTTGCCAAATTGATATTTGGAAACAACTGCTAGTTGGCGAGATGAAATAAAAATGGATAATGGCAACAGAGGAAATACTAAATACGTTGACATACAATGTTTCATACAGATGACAACCTACTACATATTACGATTACTACATAAACCCTTGATAAACAGACACACCAAACTTTCTGTACACAAATTTAATTGACACAGGGAATTTAAACCTTACATAAAACTACAACCACTAAAACAATTTTACAACGGCTGTGACGGAAGATCGGGGGAGTTTCAACAGCTTCCTAGTGAACTCCCAATTCGTCTTGATATTATCATAACCATCGTCCATCAAATCGCTGGCCCTGATATACATTTTATTTAACGACGTGGAACAAGCAAGTGTAAAATCTATTATGTGTAATTCATTCTGTGATGTAGGAAAGGATCAAAAATCACCGTCGAATCGCCCATGACCGAATGTGGTTGTGTCTAAATCTAATGAACGTTGTTCCAAAGGTAAAACACTAAGCGTGTGTGCGACTGGAAAATCAAATAGTATTGAGATAGAAAACGTGTCGCCATCACGGATGTTTATTTGATATGTATGAAATAGAGTAATAAAGTATTACACTTACTCGTTTCCGTGTTTTTCAAGTTTGGAGATCCGTGAATCATTTGGACGATGGTGACACGATAACGCCTCGCCAAAATCAACTCCTTTTAGATTCGGATTAACGAGGATACAAACGGCAAAGGGACATTCATCCGGAATTACCATCACGCATCAACTACAACAGTCGACTTTTGGGTTAGTTTCAAAGATTAAATGTCGTTCTGATTACACATATATTTAACATTGTAAAATTAGAAGTGTAAATCTCAAAACGGTCTTAGCGTGCAATAGTCAAAATCCAATGTAAGGGTCTCAAGAGATGGAAGTCTTGTCTGGTGAAAGATATTAGATGCTATGATTGTCGTGACAACATTCGAAATACCGAATGAAAAATGTAACCTCTTCAAATTCCTAAGACTTGCAAGATTCCATAGTTTCATCCCGTTTGTACTCTCAACATCCAATGTAAGAGACTCAAGTAAAGGACAACCAACAATTAAATCCCAAACTGTACCGGTAAGAAATTTGACTAAACACAATTCTAAGCTCAATAAATTTGGAAAACTAGTGAAAAACACCAAACTAGAAAAATCACAACAATGAATTTCAAGATGTTTCAATTCAATACGCCCGTAAAGTTGGGTTGGCAATGTAACTGGTTGTCCATACCAGTTTCTAATTGTCAGGTCCTCAATTTCTTGCAGTGCCAAAAACATAAGCCAATCACGAATCTCTTCATAATTCAAGTCTTCCATTCCAGACAACGGTTTGGGATCTACAGAAGACAAACTTTTATGGGACCCGTGGTGATTTAAAATTCTAGTAACATGGCTCCCATCAAACTTATATGTTAAATAATAAAAGAAATCCTCATCAATTATGACTTCGGTGAGCAAGGTCCACTTAAACCTCCAATTTGTAGATAAAATAGAGGTGCTCACCGCTTCTGTTATTGGCAACCGATTCAAAATGTTACCGATCACTGTATCTGGCATGTTGCTAATATAATCTCTCATAATGGTGATAACATTAGCTCGAAACGACATGGTTTTGAATGAAATTTTGTTGGTTTTTTTAATTCTAGACAGGAGGCTTTGGATGAGGGTTGTTGATTTGCAATTGATGGTCAGAACGAGGGTGTGTTATGATCATTATATGTGGTTGTTGGGTTTTTTAATTGATTCGCGCACCCAAGATACAAACTTTTCAAATTTGGTCAGTAAAATATTACGAAATGGTATATATTAGTAAGCCATGGTAATATGGCGGACGTATTACACAATCAATGTGCTGTGACCATAACTTTGACGTCTTCAGTTAGACGTAAGCACATAACGGCATCATGTTATCAGATGTGTAGAGTAACATTCATTTGAGTTGACTATTTTGAGGTATGTACGACATTTCTAAACGTAAAAAAAAATGCTACACTGCTTTTATACATGATTACTTAAATTAAATACCTCAAATTATAAAATGAATTGGTTGTATACTTACAACTGCTAGTTATTTTTACTACCGCTATAGTTATTTTTACTACCGCTAGTAAAACTGAAGTGGTTGTAGACTTACAACTGCTAGTCATTTTTACTACCGCTATAGTTATTTTTACTACCGCTAGTAAAACTGAATTGGTTGTATACTTACAACCCCGAAGATCTGAGTTACTATCGCTAGCTATTTTAACCATCGCTTGTGATAGAACACATCAACGAAATGATGCGACGATCGTTAATATTGTTGTGTATGGTGTGTTTGTGCGCAAATGTGTAGGTGTTGCTAATACCATTCGGTGCCCTTGTGTATCCGGTTTACTATTCGGGCCCGAATAGAGACATATTGGTTTAGTGCTGCTAGTATTAAACTTGCAACTGCTAGTTAAATTGTACTAGTGTTGAATGGTAAATCTGTTAATTTCAAGTGTTGATCCGCTCCAAACGGTCTATATTTTATTAGTCAACCACTTGTGAATGGTCAACCATAAAATTCAAACAACTCGGAACGCAATGCAATTAAGTCCAGAGGAGTTTAGTGTATCCCCGGGTCGTTAAGTCCCAACGAGGTGTGTAAACTAAAATACAACGAATTTGTGATCGGGTGAATATTGAACAGGAAAAGGGTTTTGAGTGATTACACTAAGGAAATTAAATCTAATAAAGAATTTCAAGTCCTTTTAATTCTATATTTTAAAAAGCGTTTAACGTTTATAATCTAAAACGTACGTTTAAATTAAAACTACGTAACGTACGAAATAAAACGTGAAAATAAATAAGTAAAATACCTACGGATATGGAAAATATATTTTTACAATCCTAATGATGCAAGAAAATTATTGGAAAAAGAAAATTATTTTATGACTAGTAATTTAATTATTATTAATTAAAAACTATTTTAACTATTTAATAATACCCTAAAATATAAGAAAATATGAAATAAAGCTAGAAAAGTGAAATTATGACTTAGAAAATCTAAAATATTATAAAACTTATTTTAAAACGAAAATATATTTATTACACTTTTATCTATTTATTATTAATTAATTACTATTTAATGATTATTTAAACTATTTTAAATTATATTAAATACTAAATGAACTCTAATAAATATGAAACTTTTCTATAAATACTATATGATAGCGAATACTAGGAAAAATATAAAAGTTAGATAAGCTCACTAATAAATCGAATTGGGCAAATAAGCGGTTTAAATAAGCACTTGAAATAAGCAATAAGCTATCCAAAACTACCATAAGCTAATACACCTAAATCTAACCTAAGTTGAGCTAATGCAACTGATTGGGACCTAAAAGCACAAGCTACGAAAAAAGCTCGAGACCGGTTTCAAGTCTCAACACGCCAAATGGCCCTAACTAGCTATTTTAAGCCTAAAATAAGCTAGTTAGAAAAATTACTAAAAATAAACTAAAATGGCCATGAAATCCACGACCAACCAAAGATCTTGTATCCCAAATTTCAGCTCAAATGGACTTATAATGAATCAGTGAAAATTCCACAAAGTTTTGTAAAAAACTGATTTGTGCCCCTTTTGACTGTCTAAAACAGATGCAGCAAACTGGTTGCTTTTGAACGACTTCTTTGGAGCTTATAAGTACTTGAAAAATTCCACAAAATGAGCTTTAAAACTTGACCAACTAATCTAGAACATATCCCATTTTCATTAATTTTGGTTCGAAACAAAGCCATGAAAATTCCATAAAGATTTGCAAAACCGGAATTAACAACTTGGACTATTTTTTGTGACGCTTAAAAACTTTGACTTTTGTGAAATTTAAAGGCAAATTTAGAACTGATTAAGTTGAAATGAGATGTAAATGAACCAAAATACGCTAAAACAACAGTTTATACTCCTATCTTAAGCTGTTACACTAACTGAACCTTAACAGTCTTAAGCTAAAATGATTTTGAAGAGAATTTGACTTTTTAAGCAAAACAGGCACAAACTTAAAGCTAATATGACTAAATTTAGACTAACAAAGGCCAAAGCAACTAATATTAACCACTATGAAGCACTGAAACTTAAATTTAGGCCTAATCCAAACAATCCTTTAAGTAGGTCTATTTGAGATTTTATGCAGCACAACTCAGTATCAAGCCATGGAATCAATAAAACTGATTAATTCTACTAACTTTAAGCTAAATACATCCTAAACAAGTAATTCTAACAACAATATCTCAACAGATCCAATTAAACTATTTTTATTCTAAAAACTGAAAATGAGAGAATCAAGCTAAGAACCTTAACCACACTTTGGAATTGGCTTAAACAAGATCACAGGTTCCCTTTACCCATTTCCAGACCTACTCCAATAACCTAGCACTGCTTTCCTCCTCCTTTGACTTTTGTTGACTGAATATGAAAATTGTGCAATACCCACAGAAATTGCTCCACTTAACTTAATTAACTTTTGAGAAGCTAAAACAAACTATTTTGAATCACTTAAACAGATTAAAACTTAATTTTGACAAGAAATGATTTTTGGCGGGAAAGACAGATAAGGCAGGAAAATAGAAATTACTTGCAGAAAACTCTTAAATTACACTTGAATTAACTTGTAAGGTACAATTAACATGAAACCCAGAAATCTTTAACATTCAAAATTAAAAACGATTACAAGAAAATTAAAAGAAAGGTCTAAAACAAAGGACAACTATTTTCTTCTCTTCTTTCTCTTTATATGTCTCGTGAGTGTCTCTCTCCCTCTTCTGGCCATTGGATTGGTCAAAGTGATCCTGGCCTTTGAAATGCAAATTGGCGCCAAAAATATCTCATGTCAGGTTTTTGCAATTAATGATTTTTGGTGTGTTGTGGAGGTGGAAAGAGGTGGTGGTGAGTGGTTTGACAGCTGGGGGATAAGGTGGACAGGTGGTGGTGAAACCATGGAGGTGGAGGGTGGTTTTGGTTTTGGAAGGGGTTGTGAGGAGGAAGGAGTTAAGGGTGGGTTTGACTAGGTCAAACCTGGTTTTATTATAAAAGGATGGTTGGGCTGGGTTGGTTTTTGGGCTTGATATGGATTTGGGTTTTTATGAAGTAATAAAGGGTTTGGTTGGTTTGTAGTGTATAGAAGCCCAAGGACTAAGTTTGTATTTTCTGAATTCTTGAAGGGTTGAAACTGTAAATTCCCAAAAGTTATCAAAAGGGTTAATATTGCCAATGATGAATAGTAAAAGGGTAATATTTGATAAATTTCCATTTTTAAATACCCGAGGACTAATTTTGCCATTTTTGAAACTTTGAGGGGTAAAAGTTGCCAATTTTAGAAAACTTTCATCCAAGGATTTTTTGTGAACATGTTTGATATCCCAAGGACTAAAGTTGACTTTTCTTTCATTTTAAACCTTCAGGGACTAGTTTTGTTAATTTGTGAAACTCCAGGGACTGAAAATGACAGTTTTGTGAACTTTGCATGCTTTTCACTTGTTTTCAATCTTTTTGTACCTGAATCACATAAAAACATATTTCAATGATATTTGTAACATTTTTATGGTCATTTATGTGTTTTTGGTTGTTTTGTAGGATTAAACAATATAAAATATATGTGTATTTAGACACATATCAAATCCCCCACACTAAACTATTGCTAGTCACTAGCAATCTTTAATGAAAAATTAATGGATTTCATCTCTTTACCAAAAGCCATTACTTCTGGAGTAGCCAACTCTTCACTAATTAAAGATATGGTGAGCTGAACACCATACAATTTTGGGCAAATTGCAAGCCGTCAACGGATTTGAGATATCTTTACCAAGAGCCGTTTGCTCCTGGATTAGCCAGTCCTTATGTGGGTTAGACAGGGTGGACTGATTACCATTTGTTGTGTTTAGTACATAGTACTTCCACTAATTTTTTTTTTAATTTGGCCATTTTGGGGGGAAAAGGGACTAAAAGGGTAAATTTATGATCAAATTCGCTGCAATTTCCCCCCACACTTAGAAATGAATATTGTCCTCAATATTCAAAGTCCCGCTATTATGCGAATCCTTGAACGTAAAAAAAACATTACTAGCCAAGTGTGGAAACACAACAATTATTCTCTTTTTAATATTTACAATTTTCATTCATTTTTAAGATCTATATACAACATGTGGGGCATCTCCCCACACTAGGGTGGTACACACGGGTGAAAACCCATGTTTAACTCATCGTTTTTGATTACCGAGTCACTAGCTTGACTCGACCCAATTAATTTGTTCATGGGAAGTAAGTGGAAGAGACAATCTCCATCGGACTTTCATTCAAGATGTTTGTATAAACATTGAAGTATGTGAAAGTTCCACACCGATGAGATATACATAGATCCGGCTCACAAATGATAAATGAAAATGCCGGGGTCAAAAATAATGTCTTCATTCCCGAAGGAGTGAAGAACAGGAGAAGCCACAGGATAGGTGAAGAAGAGAAAGAAAGTCATGATAAAGATCTTGATTAACTCATCATCATCAGAAGGAGAATTCATGATTTCTGGATCATGAATCTCATCATTTAAACTCATTTGATCTAGATATATCCCGGGTGGGAGGGATGGGATTTTGATATCAAGCAAGTTCTCATGGTTGAGAACATTTCCCTCCGGAACACAAAGATCATTTTTGTTTAGATCAAAGTGGAAGTTATCATACTCTGGTGGAGATATGATATGAGTGAGTTCAAAGGAGAACTCCTCGTAAAGAGAATCATTCACGTGATGTAAGTCTGTGAACCCTTGTTCTATTATGGAATCATCACTATCCTCGTCAAAGATTGGATTGTTAGAAATCCAAGTGAATTCAGATTCGAATTCAAATAGAGGATTGGTGAAAGTAGCTTTGAATGTTTCGGGAACAAAGTGATCAATATTCTCTATTGGATTTGTTAGGGTGAGAAGTGAGTGAACAATCATTATAAAGGAGACTTTCAATTTCTCCTAGGTCGGCTTCAAATCAAAGATATCATCATCACTTTTGATGAAAGTGGATTGATGTGAGCGAGTTCATCGGTGAACTCCTCAAGAAGAGGATCGAGGCGTGGGAGAGATGCCTCAACATACTCGATGTTTCCATCGGAAGCACAATCGTCGCTAAGATCGAGAAAGTTTCAAAATGATCTTTTGAACACTCAAGAGGGAAAGAGAATCACACATATGATTAGAAGTTCCCAGATTCTCTCGGATTGGGACAAGGTTCTCAACACTAGACTTTATAAATTGCCGATTCCTTTTCGTGAACAAAGGTCAAGAAGCTCATCCCCATGTTTAGAGAGTGAGTGGGAATATCGGGTGTGATAACAACAGATCGAGGGAGTTGAGAAGGACTAGCATACATATGTTTTACAATTTCCATTTGTTCTTCGCTAGTAATTCCATCATAGTCTTTTCTCCCGATTTTTCATGGAAGGAATTTCAACCGATGAACTTGATGAACCCGCACAAAATTGACGAATATCAAGGGTAATTTCATCATCATCTTCATCGTGAATGAAACGGAATCTAGAGCTAGATTTGGTCGCTTTTTGTATTTTAATTAATTCCCTAATAGAGTTTTCACCGGCAATGGGAATCTAATTTAGCACCGCTCTTGGCTAACAATTCTTCCATGGATTTTTGATTTGGATTATCTTGGGAATGTTTACATTCCTTCAAATCCTTCATTAAATCCAAAAGATCAAGGAGAAGATTTTGAGGAAGTGGCTTAGGCCGAGGTGGTGCCATTCATTTGGTACCGTAGAGGTTGATCATGATACTGAAGAGTCGTAATTGTTACAAGGAAATGGATTCCTTGTTTGACAATCGAGCTAAAGTGTGGACCTCCACAGTACTACAACAAAATGATTGTTGTGGTGGTCATGTGAATAATATGGAATTTGGTCATTTCAAAGTTCGAGTGTTACCGAAAACTGCTCATAGACAAACGTGTTCCGGTTTGACACTCAAATTCTTGATGAGGACCTCCACAAAATTCACATGAATATGTCTCAATCTCATGATGTGGTAGTGATGGAATAAATCACCATGTCATGGTAAGAATAGGATCTTGGTTATAGATGCACCCATTTCGACTCTACCATGCTAAACCGAGACAATTATCATCATTATGAGGGCCACCACACCATTGACAACCAAGAAGGTGAGGATAAGACATAGAAAGAATCAAAGAGTTCCAGAGGGTAAGAAATGAAGAATCAAAAGGATAAGAAGGTAAAGAGGAATATTTTCGGTATTTTTGAAAAACATGTTGTAAAAACAAAGAATGAAAATATTTTTGGTAATCGATTAGTCAAACGAATTAACTTCACGATAATTTTGGTTTTATATGAAAATAAGGAAATATGGAAAAAGATGGTAAATATACAATAGGTGTATATTCAACAATCATCGATGCTTCAAATTGTAGTACGCAAAGACACCTCCCGTGCCGCGCCAAATTTTGATCCGCTCCAAACGGTCTATCTTTTATTAGTCAACCACTTGTGAATGGTCAACCATAAAATTCAAACAGCTCGAACGCAATGCAATTAAGTCCAGAGGAGTTTAGTGTATCCCCGGTCGTTAAGTCCCAACGAGGTGTAAACCGTAATACAAACGAATTTGTGATCGGGTGAATATTGAACAGAAAAGGGTTTTGAGTGATTACACTAAGGAAATTAAATCTAATAAAGACTTTGAAGTCCTTTTAATTCTATATTTTAAAAAGCGTTTAACGTTTATAATCTAAAACGACGTTTAAATTAAAACTACGTAACGTCACGAAATAAAACGTGAAAATAAAGAAGTAAAATACCTACGGATATGGAAAATATATTTTACAATCCTAATGATGCAAGAAAATTATTGGAAAAAGAAAATTATTTTATGACTATTTATTTAATTATTATTAATTAAAACTATTTTAACTATTTAATAATACCCTAAAATATAAGAAAATATGAAATAAAGCTAGAAAAGTGAAATTATGACTTAGAAAATCTAAAATATTATAAAACTTATTTTAAAACTGAAAATATATTTATTACACTTTTATCTATTTATTATTAATTAATTACGATTTAATGATTATTTAAACTATTTTAAATTATAATAAATACTAAATGAACTCTAATAAATATGAAACTTTTCTATAAATACTATATGATAGCAAAATACTAGGAAAAATATAAAAGTTAGATAAGCTCACTAATAAAATCGAATTGGGCAAATAAGCGCTTAAATAAGCACTTGAAATAAGCAATAAGCTATCCAAAAGCTACCATAAGCTACTACAGCCTAAATCTAACCTAAATTGAGCTAATGCAACTGATTGGGACCTAAAAAGCACAAGCTACAGAAAAAAAGCTCGAGACCAGTTTTCAAGTCTCAACACGCCAAATGGCCCTAACTAGCTATTTTAAGCCTAAAATAAGCTAGTTAGAAAAATTCCTAAAAATAAACTAAAATAGCCATGAAATCCACGACCAACCAAAGATCTTGTATCCCAAATTTCAGCTCAAATGGACTTATAATGAATCTGTGAAAATTCCACAAAGTTTTGTAAAAAACAAATTTGTGCCCCTTTTGACTGTCTAAAACAGATGCAAGGCAAACTGGGCTGTTTTGAACAGCTTCTTTGGAGCTTATAAGTACTTGAAAAAATTCCACAAAAATGAGCTTTAAAAACTTGACCAACTAATCTAGAACATATCCCATTTTCATTAATTTTGGTTCAGAAACAAAGCCATGAAAATTCCATAAAGATTTGCAAAAACTGGAATTAACAACTTGGACTATTTTTTTGTGACAGTTAAAAACTTTGACTTTTGTGAAATTTAAAGGCAAATTTAGAACTGATTAAGTTGAAATGAGATGTAAATGAACCAAAATAAGCTAAAACAACAGTTTATACTCCTACTTAAGCTGTTACACCAACTGAACCTTGACAGTCTTAAGCTAAAATGATTTTGAAGAGAATTTGACTTTTTAAGCAAAACAGGCACAAACTTAAAGCTAATATGACTAAATTTAGACTAACAAAGACCTGAGCAACTAATATTAACCACTATGAAGCACTGAAACTTAAATTTAGGCCTAATCCAAACACTCCTTTAAGTAGGTCTATTTGAGATTTTATGCAAAGACAACTCAAGATCAAGCCATGGAATCAATAAAGCGATTAATTCTACTAACTTTAAGCTAAATACATCCTAAACAAGTAATTCTAACAACAATATCTCAACAGATCCAATTAAACTATTTTTATTCTAAAACCGAAAATGAGAGAATCAAGCTAAGAACCTTAACAACACTTTGGAATTGGCTTAAACAAGATCACAGGTTCCCTTTACCCATTTCCAGACCTACTCCAATAACCTAGCACTGCTTTCCTCCTCCTTTGACTTTTGTTGACTGAATATGACAATTGTGCAATACCCACAGAAATTGCTCCACTTAACTTAATTAACTTTTGAGAAGCTAAAACAAACTATTTTGAATCACTTAAACAGATTAAAACTTAATTTTGACAAGAAATGATTTTTGGCGGGAAAGACAGATAAGGCAGGAAAATAGAAATTACTTGCAGAAAACGCTTAAATTACACTTGAATTAACTTGTAAGGTACAATTAACATGAAACCCATAAATCTTTAACATTCAAAATTAAAAACGATTACAAGAAAATTAAAAGAAAGTTCTAAAACAGTGACAACTATTTTCTTCTGTCTTCTTTCTCTTTATATGTCTCGTTGAGTGTCTCTCCCTCTTCCGCCATTGGATTGGTCAAAGTGATCCCGGCCTTTGAAATGCAATTGGCGCCAAAAATATCTCATGCCGTGTTTTGCAATTAATGATTTTGGTGTGTTGTGGAGGTGGAAAGAGGTGGTGGTGAGTGGTTTGACAATGGGGATAAGGTGGACGGTGGTGGTGAAACCATGGAGGTGGAGGTGGTTTTGGTTTTGGCGGGGGTTGTGAGGAGGAAGGAGATAAGGGTGGGTTTGACTAGGTCAAACCCGGTTTTATTATAAAAGGATGGTTGAATGGGTTGGTTTTGGGCTTGATATGGATTTGGGTTTTATGAAGTAATAAAGGGTTTGGTTGGTTTGTAGTGTATAGAAGCCCAAGGAATAAGTTTGTATTTTCCGAATTCTTGAAGGGTTGAGATCAAATTCCCAAAAGTTATCAAAAGGGTTAATATTGCCAATGATGAATAGTAAAAGGGTAATATTTGATAAATTTCCATTTTTAAATACCCGAGGACTAATTTTGCCATTTTTGAAACTTTGAGGGGTAAAAGTTGCCAATTTTAGAAAACTTTCGTCCAGGGATTTTTTGTGAACATGTTTGATACCCCAAGGACTAAAGTTGACTTTTCTTTCATTTTAAACCTTCAGGGACTAGTTTTGTTAATTTGTGAAACTCCAGGGACTGAAAATGACAGTTTTGTGAACTTTGCATGCTTTTCACTTGTTTTCAATCTTTTTGTACCTGAATCACATAAAAACATATTTCAATGACATTTGTAACATTTTTATGGTCATTTATGTGTTTTTGGTTGTTTTGTGGGATTAAACAATATAAAATATATGTGTATTTAGACACATATCAAATCCCCCACACTAAACTATTGCTAGTCCCTAGCAATCTTTTATGAAAAATTAATGGATTTCATCTCTTTACCAAAAGCCATTACTCGGAGTAGCCAATTGTTTCAGTTCAAGTAAGAACCTTGGTACAATGATAACCAAATGATTTTGAGCAAATCACCGACTTTCAACGGTTTTGATTTGTCTTTACCAAAAGCCGTTTGCTTCGGACTAGCCAACTCTTCACTAATTAAAGATATGGTGAGTGAACACCATACAATTTTGGGCAAATTGCAAGCCGTCAACGGATTTGAGATATCTTTACCAAGAGCCGCTTGCTCTGGATTAGCCAGATCCTTATGCGGGTTAGACATGGTGGATGATTACCATTTGTTGTGTTTAGTACATAGTACTTCCACTAATTTTTTTTTTAATTTGGCCATTTTAGGGGAAAAAGGGACTAAAAGGGTACATTTATGATCAAATTCGCCAGAATTTCCCCCCCACACTTAGAAATGAATATTGTCCTCAATATTCAAAGTCTCGGCTATTATGCCGAATCCTTGAACGTAAAAAAAAAACATTACTAGCCAAGTGTGGAAACACAACAATTATTCTCTTTTTTAATATTTACAATTTTCATTCATTTTTAACATCTATATACAACATGTGGGCATCTCCCCACACTAGGGTGGTACACACGGGTGAAAACCCATGTTTAACTCATCGTTTTTGATTACCGAGTCACTAGCTTGACTCGACCCCAATTAATTTGTTCATGGGAAGTAAGTGGAAGAGACAATCTCCATCGAATTTCATTCAAGATGTTTGTATAAACATTGAAGCACGTGAAATTCCACACCGATGAGATATACATAGATCCGGCTCACAAATGATAAATGAAAATGCCGGGTCAAAATAATGTCTTCATTCCGAAGGAGTGAAGAATAGGAGAAGCCACGGGATAGGTGAAGAAGAGAAGAAAGTCATGATAAAGATCTTGGTTAACTCATCATCA
The DNA here is from genome assembly GCA_022545495.1 of Chrysanthemum lavandulifolium. Lineage (NCBI taxonomy): Eukaryota > Viridiplantae > Streptophyta > Magnoliopsida > Asterales > Asteraceae > Chrysanthemum > Chrysanthemum lavandulifolium. The sequence goes on from CM040242.1 coordinate 154,541,398, forward strand.
TCGAAGGAGAATTCATGATTTACGGATCATGAATCTCATCATTTAAACTCATTTGATCTAGACATATCCCGGGTGGGAGGGATGGTATTTTGATATCAAGCAAGTTCTCATGGTTGAGAACATTTCCTCCGAACACAAAGATCATTTTGTCTAGATCAAAGTGGAAGTTATCATACTCGGTGGAGATATGATATGAGTGAGTTCAAAGGAGAACTCCTCGTAAAGAGAATCATTCACGTGATGTAAGTCTATGAACCCTTGTTCTATTATGGAATCATCACTATCCTCGTCAAAGATTGGATTGTTAGAAATCCAAGTGAATTCGATTCAATTCAAATAGAGGATTGGTGAAAGTAGCTTTGAATGTTTCGGGAACAAAGTGATCAATATTCTCTATTGACCGTTAGGGTGAGAAGTGAGTGAACGATCATTATAAAGGAGACTTTCAATTTCTCCTAGGTCGGCTTCAAATCAAAGATATCATCATCACTTTTGATGAAAGTGGATTGATGTGAGCGAGTTCATCGTTGAACTCCTCAAGAAGAGGATCGGACCGTGGAGATGCCTCAACATACTCGATGTTTCCATCGGAAGCACAATCGTCGCTAAGATCGAGAAAGTTTCAAAATGATCTTTTGAACACTCAAGAGGGAAAGAGAATCACACATATGATTAGAAGTTCCCAGGTGATTCTCTCGGGATTGGGACAAGGTTCTCAACACTAGACTTTATGAATTCGCCGATTCCTTTTCGTGAACAGTGTCAAGCTCATCCCCATGTTTAGAGAGTGAGTGGGAATATCGGGTGTGATAACAACAGATCGAGGGAGTTGAGAAGGACTAGCATACATATGTTTTACAATTTCCATTTGTTCTTCCGCTAGTAATTCCATCATAGTCTTTTCTCCCCGATTTTCATGGAAGGAATTTCAACCGATGAACTTGATGAACCCGCATAAAATTGACGAATATCAAGGGTAATTTCATCATCATCTTCATCGAGAATGAAACGGAATCTAGAGCTAGATTTGGTCGCTTTTGTATTTTAATTAATTCCCTAATAGAGTTTTCACCGGTAACTGGGAATCTAATTTAGCACCGCTCTTGACTAACAATTCTTCCATGGATTTTTGATTTGGATTATCTAGGGAATGTTTACATTCCTTCTAATCTTCACTAAATCCAAAAGATCAAGGAGAAGATTTTGAGGAATTGGCTTAGGCCGAGGTGGTGCTCGATTCATTTGGTACCGTAGAGGTTGGTCATGATACTAAGAGTCGTAATTGTTACAAGGAAATGGATTCCTTGTTTGACAATCGAGCTAAAGTGTGGACCTCCACAAGACTCACAACAAAATGATTGTTGTGGTCGGTCATGTGAATAATATGGAATTTGGTCATTTCAAAGTTCGAGTGTTACCGTAAAACTGCTCATAGACAAACGTGTTCCGGTTTGACACTCAAATTCTTGATGAGGACCTCCACAAAATTCACATGAATATGTTTGAATCTCATGATGTGGTAGGCGATGGAATAAATCGGTCATGTCATGGTAAGAATAGGATCTTGGTTATAGACGCACCCATTTCCGACTCTACCATGCTAAAACGAGACAATTATCATCATTATGAGGCCACCACACCATTGACAACCAAGAAGATGAGGATAAGACATAGAAAGAATCAAAGGGTTCCAGAGGGTAAGAAATGAAGAATCAAAAGGATAAGAGGGTAAAGAGGAATATTTTTGGTATTTTTGAAAACATGTTGTAAAACAAAGAATGAAAATATTTTTGGTAATCGATTAGTCAAACGAATTAACTTCACGATAATTTTGGTTTTATATGAAAATAAGGAAATATGGAAAAGATGGTAAATATACAATAGGTGTATATTCAACAATCATCGATGCTTCAAATTGTAGTACGCAAAGACACCTCCCCCGCAAGCGCCAAATTTTGATCCGCTCCAAACGGTCTATCCTTTATTAGTCAACCACTTGTGAATGGTCAACCATAAAATTCAAACAATTTCGGCGCAATGCAATTAAGTCCAGAGGAGTTTAGTGTATCCCCAGGTCGTTAAGTCCCAACGAGGTGTGTAAACTGTAATACAACGAATTTGTGATCGGGTGAATATTGAACAGGAAAAGGGTTTTGACTGATTACACTAAGGAAATTAAATCTAATAAAGACTTTGAAGTCCTTTTAATTCTATATTTTAAAAAGCGTTTAACGTTTATAATCTAAAACGTACGTTTATAATTACTATTTAATGATTATTTAAACTATTTTAAATTATAATAAATACTAAATGAACTCTAATAAATATGAAACTTTTCTATAAATACTATATGATAGCGTAATACTAGGAAAAATATAAAAAGTTAGATAAGCTCACTAATAAGTCGAATTGGGCAAATAAGCGGTTTAAATAAGCACTTGAAATAAGCAATAAGCTATCCGAAAGCTACCATAAGCTACTACAACCTAAATCTAACCTAAATTGAGCTAATGCAACCGATTGGGACCTAAAAAGCACAAGCTACGAAAAAAAGCTCGAGACCGCCAAGTCTCAACACGCTAATGGCCCTAACTAGCTATTTTAAGCCTAAAATAAGCTAGTTAGAAAAATTCTAAAATAAACTAAAATGGCCATGAAATCCACGACCAACCAAAGATCTTGTATCCCAAATTTCAGCTCAAATGGACTTATAATGAATCTGTGAAAATTCCACAAAGTTTTGTAAAAAGATTTGTGCCCTTTGACTGCCTAAAACAGATGCAAGGCAAATGGTTGTTTTGAACGACTTCTTTGGAGCTTATAAGTACTTGAAAAATTCCACAAAATGAGCTTTAAAAACTTGACCAACTAATCTAGAACATATCCCATTTTCATTAATTTTGGTTCGTAAACAAAGCCATGAAAATTCCATAAAGATTTGCAAAACCGGAATTAACAACTTGG